>NSJX01000031.1:346177-359392 GCA_002286715.1 Dentipellis sp. KUC8613 | reverse complement strand
CTTGTGCTCGACAACTCATCCTGCATGCCTCCGAATTTTGGCCTTCGCATGAGTTGCAGGATTCCCATATTGACTTGCACACAAGAAGACAATTTCTGATTCAGCTATGAATCAGTTTTAATTTGAGTCGGTTCCACCAAAGTCAACAGAATTTTAATCACCCCAACAGGAAGTCCATTCCCACAATCTCAGCCACATCCACTCACTTTCCGACATGTTCATTTTCTGTATGCTCTGATACTTGCCCAATCGCTGTCAAATTTGGACTGCATATGGAAGACGATAGTACAGACACACCGTGAATTGCTTATATTTTTAGAGCATCGCAGTCGCCCATAAACTTGAAGTCGCGTCGCGGAAATGGACTCCATTTGCGAAATCTGCAAGTATCGGCACCAATAGTTTGATTATATGTTTCGCATCATTGGTACAGGTCATGCAATGTATCATACATGTATCATAATTTATTCAACAATTTACAGAATTCTTTTGAGTGTGTACGAGTGATTCGATTCATCGGCGAGACCCTGCGCGCACTTCGCGGGAATTGCCGAAGCTGGTCATCGTCGCAGAGGCACGTCTCGTCATAGCAGCTCACCACACAACCCTACACCCCACAGCCTCCCGTGCGCGTGTCATCAACTCACGCTCACTGACTTTCGAATGGCAGGAGAGAAGCAGAGGTAGAATCGATGGTATGTGGGCAATATAGGTGCGTCGCCGCCGCTTTGACTTGAACGTTGACTGACCTCGCGAGCCCGGGATCCCGGGCTCGCGTCCTTTGTATGCCTACCAGGTCCTACCTCCTCTCCTATGCGCCAATCGCGCTCTTCGTCCTCCTGCAGCGCTGTCCGCGCCGTCTGCGCCTTCCGCCCGCCCTCCGCGCCGTTCAGGCGCCCTCCGTTCCCTCTATCTGCCCGCCCTGCATGCACCGTCCGCCCGCCGTCCGCGCCATCCGCCCGCCGTCCGCGCCATCCGCCTGCCGTCCGCGCCATCCGCCCGCCCTCCCCGCCCTCCCCGCGCCTTCCCCATGCGCCGTCCTCGCCCTCCCCGCGCCCTGCACGCGCCCTGCAGGCGCCGTCCGCCGCCTCCGCGCGTCGTCCACGCCGTGTGCGCGCTCTCTAGGCGCGCTCCACGCGCTTTAGCCGCCCTCTGGGCCCTCCAACTGCCTTGAGCCGCCCTCTCCGCCGCCGTTTGGCGCCGTACGCGCCGCCCCAACACCAACATCGCGCCGCCGCCGCTGCGTTGTGGCCCCATCACCTCCCAGCCACCCCGTCAGCTGCGCCGCTCGCGTATCGCCGCCCCGTTCGCTCCCTGGCTGCCCTGCGTGCCCCAGAAACAGTGCAGGAGGCGCCTCTCCGGATGCCGCCACCTAGCAACGGCGTCATGACGCCCCGCTCGCCCTCACGCCCACCGCCGCCCTCACACACCCCAGGCCGCCCTCGCTCCCGTGTTCTCGAACCCCACAGCCTCCCTCACTCGCGCTCTAGAGCCCTGCCCGCCGCCGCCTGCCCCCGCCCGCCCCCTCGTATCCACCGCCGCCTTCACACACCCACAGCCGCCTTCACACACCCACAGCCGCCCTCTCCGCCCGCCGCCGCCCTCACATGCCCCACAGCCGCGTTCACACACCCGGGCCGCCCTCTCCGCCCGCCGCCGCCCTCACATGCCCCACAGCCGCGTTCACACACCCGGGCCGCCCTCGTTCACGCCTTTGAGCCGTGCAGACGCTCCTTCGCGCTCCACAGCCTCCCTCCCTTGCGCTCTCGATCCCCGTGCGCCCCCACGGTCCTGCCGCCACCCTCACACGCCCTACAGCCGCCTTCACGCGCCCCCGGCCGCCTTGGCTCGTGCCCTCGAGCCGCACGCGTGCACCCCACATCCGCCCTCACCACCTGCCGCCACCCTCACACGCCCCACAGCCGCCTTCACTTGCCCCCGCTGTCCTCTCTCGTGCCCTCGCCACCCTCACTTGCACTGTCCCTCCGCCCTCCGCCGCCCTCTCCGCCCCCTCCTCACCCCCTACGCGCCCTCCACACGCCCTTTGCCGCCGTCGACGCGCTGTCCGCCCTCTCCGCTGCCCTCTCCGCCCTTTCCATTGCCACCTCACGTCCTATGCGCCCTCCTCGGGCCGTTCGGGCTGTCCCCGCACCCTCCGCCGCCCTTGACGCGCTCTCAACGCACCCTCGACGCGCCGTACGCGCTGTCTGCCGCCCTCGATGCCCTCTCCGCCACCTCCTCACGCCCTACGCGCCCTCCCTTCGCCCTCCGCCGCCCTCAACGCACCTTCGACGTGCCGTCTGCGTCCTTGACGCGCTGTCTGCGCCATCGACACGCTGTCCGCACCCTCAACACACCGTCCGCCCCCGACGCCGCCCTCGACGCCCTCGACACCGCCCTCTCTGCCCTCTCCGCCCTTTCCGCCACCTCCCGTGCCCTCCATCGCCTTTGACGCACTTTCGACGCGCTGTCTGCGCCCTCGACGCGCCGTCCGCCTTCTCCATCGCCCTCTACGCCCTCAACCCCCTCGACGCGCATACGCGCTGTCTGTGCCGTCGACGTGCCGTACGCGCCGTCCGCCCTCTCCGCCCTCTCTGCCCTTTCCGCCCTCTCCGCTGCCTCCCCGCCCTCTCCGCTGCCTCCCCGCGCCCTCCGCCACCCTCGACGCGCCTTCGACGAGCCGTCCGCGCCCTCGATGCCCTCGACGCGCCCTCCTCGCGCTCTACGCGCCGTCCGTCGCCATCTCTGCTGCCGTCTCCGCCGCCCTCCTCGCGCCGCCTGCCGCCCTCTCCGCCACCCTCACGCACCATACGTACGCGCCGTACGCGCCGTACGTACGTGCCGTACGCGCTGTACGCGCCCTCTTCGGGCCGCACACGCCCTCCACGCGCCGTCCGCCGCCTCCATGCGCCCTCCGCTGCCTCCACGCGCCCTCTGCCGCCTCCTCGTGCCGTCCCCGCACTGTGCGCCCTCCGCCGCCATCTCTGCCGCCCTCTCCGCCGCCCTCAGGCGCCGTACGTACGCGCCGTACGCGCCCTCTTCGGGCCCCACACGTCCTCCACGCGCCCTCCGCCGCCTCCGCACGTCCTCCACCGCCTCCGCACGCTGTCTGCCGCACGCCCTCTGCGCCCTCCGCACGCCGTCCACGCCGTGTGCGCACCATCTGTGCGAGCTCCACGCGCTTCAGCCGCCATCTGGGCCCTCTAACTGCGCTGCATCGCCTTCTCTGCACTCTGATCCGTGCTCTCCGCCGCCGTCCCGCGCTGTGTGCGCCCTCGTGCCCTCTGCCCTCTGGAACCTTGTGGTAAGTTTTTTTCTTATCTTCCTAGTTCTGTCTTCACTTGAACTGCCCCCAGACTATTAAGTGTTTTCATTGCAATGGTATGTTGTCTTTTCAATCTTTGAGGCTTTCATTGATATTCAATATGAACCTTTTGGATTACTTTTCACCATTGAGCAATCTGGTCATTATTTTCTTCTACTTGGGGTCTTGATAGTTGTAGTATACTAGTTCTTTTGCATCCTTGTGTAGGTATCAATAAATTGATTTTCAATGCTCTCACTATTTAGATTTAAGCTGGAGATTATGTGTAGGTCAAATAAAATTCAGAAAAATCTAGTAAAATTCAGTAAAATTAAACAGAGTTAGACAAAAACATATCACAGATGATAAGATTAAATAAAATTGGGTACTATGCAGACAAATCAAATCAAGTCAGATCAAGTCAAACTAGTTGGGAGTGGCATGCTGCAGATTCTGGTTTAGCTAGGGGGGGATATTTCATGTTCATTATTAACTGGTTATATAATAAAATCAAGAACTCATTAGGATTTGCTGAGATGAAATAATCCCCCTGGCTGAATCAGATCCTGCCGCACATGTGACGGCCCACTCCCAACTAGTTGAGAGCACTAGTGTTTCATGTGAGTGTTCAGTATGTTCAGTAAAAAGATGCAGAGAAATGCAGCAAGGAAGGAAGGCATCCTTGGCATAATATGTTTTGAATAAATTTTGCTATCTTGATACAAATATATACTTGATCTCTGAGATGAATCAGAACCTGCCGCTTGCCGGCCCACTCCTCACTAGTTTGACAGGTTATGCAATATGTGTAAAGGAACTCGTACTCTTATAGCATCTAAATCTGCAGCGAGCTCAACTGAATGTGATTGCAGATGATGGCTATGAAATATATATTCTTTATTGAGATCTAGTGATGTTGTAGGACAAACATATGGAGCCAACATTGCAGCAGGCCATATCTTTCTTTTGTTACCACCTCCCACACATAAGTCTTGAGGCAAAGTAGTTCCTGTTATGTCAGATTGACATGGAAGTTGATTATAGGGAGTGGTATATCTTAGCATATACAGTGGCGTGCGAAAATAATGCACGCCCGTGCAATGTGACATAGCACAGCACACCACACTTGAACGGCTACGTTTGCTGGCTCGCTTTGCTGGACATTATTGAACATGAGACTGCACACTATGTGAACATAAAAAATTAAATAGAAAATGTTGAAAATTTGAGTGAGAAATCATCGAAGTATCAAAAATAGGTAATTTTCCGACTCCAACCAGTAGCGAAATAACCCCCTGTGCATTGCAATATCCACCAGAGCTGAACATGTAAATTAGTATTTGGTATAACCCCCCTTGGCCTCCAGTAGAGCCTCAACCCGCCTTGGCATGGATTCATATAAGTGGTGAATCGCTTGCACATCCAACTTCGCCCATTCCTCCTGCAAAGCCTCCCATAGCTCCTCCAGTGATGAAGGACGATGGTCCCGGTGATGCACAGCGCGATCCAGCATCTCCCATGCATGTTCGATGATATTCATATCTGGTGAGGAAGGAGCCCATTCAAGTACCTTGATATGTTTCTCCTTGAACCATTTCTGTGCAAGTCGGGAAGTATGCTTTGGATCAAGATTCTGATTCATCTATGAATCAGTTCTAATAATGGGGTGAGCCACTAAAACTCGAAGAACTTCAAAATCTCAAGTTCGGGAAGTTGGTTCCCACGCAGTTCAGCCACATTGGTTCAAGAGACTTCTCTTTTATTTTCTGTAAAGCTCAATTCATCCTCAATAATTTTGAAATTTTGTAGACACGCAGAGGACTAGTATATACACCTGTCATAAAAGTTTGAAAGCGATTGCGTCCCTACATCGCTCAGAAATTGGAAGTCGCAGCGTGCTTTAGAGGGCCAGATCGGAAGATGTACCATTGTCGATGCAAGAGGCATCGAAATCGCTTGAAAGTATTTACCGAGGTCCATCATGTACCCTTGTGAGTTGACAAATTTATTGACGAATTTAGACAATTTAGTTGGGTCTCAGAGAGCTTGTCTCTGCCAGAACGCTGCATTGACGAGCCATGCGCGGGAATTGCCGAAGGTCTTTGTGGCTTTGGTGACCCGCCAGCTCAAGCGCTCATCACTCGACTCTCGTTGTCATCGCCCTGGCCATCGCCATTTCGTACTCCTGCCCGCACTCGCATACGCACTCGTACCCGCACTCGCGCTGGAAGGCCCCGAAGAACTGCACTTGGCGGAGGCATGTAGGAGTCCGAGAGGCAGAGCGACGCGAAGTCGCGATAGGTAAGCTTTTTTTTTGCTGCGCCCTCTTCGCCCCCGCCGCCGTTTCACCCCTTCCACCGCCATCTGGATGCCCTCCGCCGCCATCTCGACGCCCTGCACCGCCATCTGGATGCCCCCTGCCGCCCCCTGTGCCCTCCGCCGCCGTCTCGACACCCTCCGCCGCCGTTTCACGCCCCCCGCCACCATCTCGACGCCCCCCGCCGCCGTCTCGATGCTCCCTGCCGCCCCCTGCGCCCTCCTCCGCCGTCTCGACGCCCCCTGCCGCCCCCTGCGCCCTCCTCCGCCGTCTCGATGCCCCCTGCCGCCCCCTGCGCCCTCTGCCGCCGTCTCTCGCGCATCACCCCCATCACGCACGCCCGCAACGCCACGCTCGCTTGCCGTCGCGCCACCGCACCCCCCCTCGCCATCGCCGTTCGTCTTCGCGACGCCGTCACGCGCCGCCGTCGCGCGCCTTCGTGACGACGCCCTGGGCCCTCACGCCCCCTTCGCGATGCCCTCACGCCCCCTTCAGGACGCCCTCACGCCCCCTTCGTGATGCCTTCGCGCGCCTTCGCGTCGGCTGTCGCACCCCCCTCGTCGCCGTCGTTCGCCTTCGTGACGATGCTCCCTCCCTCACACCGCCCAACTCACCCTCACGCCGTCCCGCGCGCCCCAGCAACGACGCAGCAGGCGCGTCTTGGGGCGCCGCGCCTTAGCAACAGTGCATCGCGCGCCACCTGCAGCGGTCTCTCGCCGTGCCTCACCCTGTCGTGCCCCGCCGCCCCATCTCGCGCCCTGTCGCGGTCTTTCGTGCCCCATGGCGGCCTCTCCCGCCCCGCTCCGCCGTCTGTGTCTCGCCCTGCCGCCCCGTGTCGCGCACCGTAGCACCGCCGTCGCGCGAGTTGCACTCTACGGCGCGCTCTGCCCTCTTCGCGCCCCGTTCCGCTGACTTCGCGCCCCGCCGCTTGCCTTGTTCGCCTTCGTTCGCCCTCGCCTCCTTCCCCGCTCTCTCGCACGCCCCGCTCAACCGTCCTCGTGCTGCACAGAACGCTCTCTGTGGGCCCTGTCTTGCTCGGCGCGCCACACTGCACGTTTTCAGCCGCACCACGCCTTCTTCGCGCCTCGTAGGGCCACCACCCGCCCTGTCTCGCCTCATGCGCATCTTATGTGCGTTCTCAGCCGCGCTGCGCCCTTTGCGTGCCCGGCCTTGCTCTTGGGCGCCGCGCCGCGCGTTCTCTGCCTAGCCCAGCCATCTTCGCGGCACCACACCCTCTGTGCGCCCCGTCTCGCCCTCTGCGCGCTGCGCTGCGCATTTTCATCCACGCTGCACCCTCTGCACGCCCCACCGCGCTCTCTGTGCGTCCCGTCTCGCTCGGCGCACCGCACAGTGCATTCTCAGCCGCGCCACGCCCTTTTCGCGCTCCAAGGCGTCGTTTGCGGGCCACACGGCGCTCTCTTCGTGCCTCGTCGGGCCGCCTCATGCCCCGCCCCGCCATCTGCCTGCCCCGCCCCACCGTCTCACTCGACATGTCGCCATGCGCCGCCACCCGGCCGTCACTTGCTGCAGCGCCGCCGTTCCATTGGCAGGGGCCCCGCGCCGCCATCTCAGCCGCTGTCGAGTGTCCTCGCGACTCACACGACACCTTGCACCCCACCGACGCCCCTTCACCGCTCAGCCGAAGGCGTCTCGTGCTTCTGGCGCCCGAATGACGTGTCCTGCGCCCTAGCAACGGCACCTCGCACCCTCTGCCACCCCACCTCTGCCGCTCCGCGGGTCTCCGACAACGTCTCGAGCCCCGCTGATGTACCTCGCGCCCCGCCACGTTTGCAAGCTCCGCCCCGCCGTCTTGTGCCCTGAGGCACCGTTTGCGAGCCGCACCTGCCCTCTCGAACACCGCCCCGCCATCTGCTGCCCGCCCGCGTTGCCGCCCTCGTGAGCCCTCGTGTCACCCGCTGTCTGCGCGCCCCGCCGCCCCATCTCACACCTTGCCGCCCTGTGTCCCACCCTCTTCGCATCCCGTTCCGCTGTCTGCGGGCTGCACGGCGCCGCCGTTGTGCTACTCGCCCACCCCACATTCCTCGTACCCCATGCGGCCGTCTACGCCCCACAACACCGTCTGCGCATTCCCATCTCCATGGGTCATCTTCGCCGTCTGCGCCCCGCCGCGCCATCTTCGCATGTCGTGGGGTCTTCTCGCGCCGCGCACCATCGTCTTTACCCCCCCCGGCCGTCTAGCTCCCCGCTCCGCCGTTTGCGCGCTCTCAACGCCCTGCCACGCCCTGTCTGTGCGCCGTCGGCTGTCTCGTGCGCGGTCCCGCCAACTGCGCGCCGTACTCTCAAGGCCCCGACACGGTCTCTTTGTGCCTTGTTGGGCCGTCTTGTACCCCGCGCCGCCGTCTGCGCGCCCGCCCAGCCATTCCGCATCCCACCGCGCCGTCCCGTTCCCTCGCCGCACCATCCCGCCCAACTGGCCCTCCCGCCCACGACACTGCCTCGTGCACGCTACGCACCGTCACCCCGCCATCACGCGCCGCACAGTCACCGCGCCGTCATCTCAGCCCCCGTGCCGCCGTCGCACGCTCTCGTGATGGCGCCTCGCGTCCTCTGGCACCCCACCTCGCCGCTCCGCCGCTCGTGCGACTGGGTTTCGGGCCTCTGGCACCCCACCGATTGCCCCGCGCCCCACCGACGCGCCCCGCACCCCGCCCTCGCGACAGCGCCTCGCGCACCGCCAACGTCACACACGCTGTCGCGCCGTCGTACCCCCCCCCCTCGCCGCCGTCTTGCAACGACGCCTCGCCCCCTCACCCCGCCGCCATGTGCCGCCGCCACCCTCCCTGGGCCGCCATCGCGCTCCCTTCGTGACGCCATCACCCGCCGTCGTGCGCCCTCTCGCGCCCTAGCGACACTGCCCTGCGTCCTAGCCACGCCGCCCTGCGCCCTGGCGACGCCGCCTTGCACCTCTGCGAAGCCGCTCCCCGCCCTGCCGGCATCTTCGCGCGCGCCCTTAAGCCGTCGTTACACGCCCTCGCGCCACTGTCACACGCCGTCACGCACCCCAGCGGCGTCGTTTCGTCGCTAGTGGCCCCGCGCCATCTGCGCCCGCCTTGCGCTGCCACCACACACGCGCATGCCACCATCTTGCGCCCCAACAGCGCCGTCTCGTGCCCCTGCGAGCACGAGTGCATCCCTTCACCCGCCATCGTGTCTCCCCTCGCGCGCGCCGTTGCATGCCCTCTTGCTGGTCCTCGCCCGCCCTCTCCGCCTTCACCCGCCCTTGCTTGCGCCCTTGCTAGCGCCCTTGCTTGTGCCCTTGCTTGTGCCCTCGCTGGCCTGCCCTTTGGCGCACCATTGCACGCCCTCTGTCATGCTGTTGCACGCCCTCTCGCTTGCTGTTCCCCACCCTATCCGCCATCGCATGCCCTCGCGCGCGCGCGCGCCCTCGTCCCCCTCAATTGCTATTGTGCACCCTCTCATGCACTGTCACATGTCTCCTCGCTCGCCGTTCGTGCACCCTCATCCGCCACCATCTGCCGTCATGATGCCACCACTTGCATACTATATGCAGTGTTTTACTATCATGGTGTGCTGTCCCATTTCTCACTATGACCTCCTCATGCTCACAATATGTGTTCCTAGGTTCCTCATTTGTAGAAGATTATAATATTGTTGTCATCTTCAGTTCACTAGTTGGGAGTGGGCCGTCACAAGTGCGGCAGGTCTAATTCAGCCAGGGGAAAGCATCACTTTATTCAACTTGTAATAGTATCAATCAGTTCTTCATGCCAAAAGCTATGGCTCTCATCTCACTTATGTGATTTCTGTTTCAGGCTAGACATATGTGGTATCACTCAGTGCAGGAAGAAAGATGTTAATATTGAATATACACCTAAAGATACACAGTGTCACTACAGGCTCATAAGTAAATACCACAAATGAGAAAAAGACCTAGCTCACCTCAGTGCAAGAAGAATACACCAAGGTGGGCAGTATGCACAAGGTACACATGTGAGAGGTGGCATGGAAACATCTGTGAAACTGTACATATCCTATCTACTTGCACATTGTATGCTATTACAAAACTGTCCATATGGCATACTGACCCACAACAATTTTGGGATACATAATATTATAAGATGTACAACACTTGTTTATCATTGACATCTCTTGAACCCAAAACATTCACAGTAGAGAAAAAAAGGCTGCAAATCTTTTTGGGCTCAAAAGGCAGCCTGAAATTGGGCCTGTGACTTTGAGTTGCCTGTTACAGTCTGGTAACATCTGTGATGTGTGTGATGAATCCAGCCAAACACTTGGATACCAGCAGTGCTGCCACATTCCCTGATCCCGACCTCCTATCTGAATGCATGTGGCACCTGCCCTGCATATGCATTGGGGATCACTACCCCACACACCTTGCCATGGACAGCAACCGAGCATTGCATCACTCTACCCTCTTGCTGCCACCCACCAGCGCTCTCGCCTGCTGCACGCTCTGTCTGTGCTTGTGCTGCTGTCCCTGCCAGCACACATGATCTGCATTACCTCAGTGATGCCACCGCCTACACTGGTGCATCAATGCATGGTGTCATTACCGCTGCCGAGCAACAATGCCACAATATGAGACAGGCATGAGTATCGTACTGCAAAACACTTTGCTCAGTGACAATGACAGCCTTCCCTCCAGCACAGCATGACAGCTGTCACAACAGTGCATTTGGGACTGCCTGACATGAGGCTGCCTTTGAGGTTGCCTTTGAGGATGGCATCCTTTTTCTTTCTACTGTGAATGTTCTCCTTGAACCCATCTAATTCTACTTTGATTGTTTGAGATGAGTCTAAATTATTTGATTTTGTTTGACTTCATCTGACTTGGAGGGAGTGGCCGATGCGTCGCACGGCAAGACGATTCCTTGGAGTCATACATATATGGTCCTTGAAGTAAGTACTCCCGGGCCGAAGGTCCCTGTCGACGCACTCCGCCTGACGCCGGGCCTCATTTCACTTCCCGGTAGATACAACTCTAGAGAAATAATAAATATTCTTGATGTATCTTATAAAAGCCTCATAAGTTTGGTCCAAGCATGTATGTGCCTTCAAAAGACCATGTTCAGGTCGATCTGAAGTGAGTAAAATTTTACACGGTTGAGGGATCGAACCCACAACATCTCACGCTGATGCTTACCGACTGGACCGGGAGCTCTGATTGCTGACGATGTGTGCACTTTTCTGATTCATCCTTGAATCAGTTCTAATAATGGGGTGAGCCACTAAAACTCGCAGCACTTTCAATTCTCAACTTCGGGAAGTTGGTTCCCACGGGTTTCAGCCACACTGGTCTACACCACTTCATATTTATTTTCTGTTCGCTTCAAATCACCTCCAATCAGAGTGAAAATTTTGTCACACGTGCATTGATCGTATATGCACAATATATCAAATTTACAGAATAAAAAAATGTCTCTATCGCTGGGAAACGCGAAGTCGCGCCGTGCTAGAAAGGGTCAAGATAGAAGATATAGCACTAGCGTTGCAATGAGGGATTGTATGCACTTCAAAATATTTATGCGTATTGATACAGTAGAGATGTAGATTCGCTAATTTACCTGTAATTTTTACAAATTGATTTAGCCCTTGGAGTGCCTGCCTTCATGAGATCGCTGCATCGAGCAGCTGCGCCCGGAAATTGCCGAGAGTCGTCGTGGCTCTGGAGGCGTGTCACTTCCCTCGCCATCATCGTGCACTCGCAAATGCACTCGCACACCCAACCGCGCTCCCGCGCGCCCCCCCGCCCGAAGACTCACGCTCGCAAGCCAAGACGAAGGCAAGAAGGGAGCAGTCGAGGGGTGGAAGTGCCCAAAGGGGCCATGATAGGTAAGTTTTTTTTTTTTTCGTCTCTCTTCTTCTTCCCATCTCGGTGCGCCGCCGTCCCCTCTCGCGCTCCTGCCGCCCCGTCTAGCGGGCTCTCATCGCCTGCGCGCTCACTCTCTGGCGCCAGCACCCGTCGTCTTGCGGGCCGGCCCGCCTTCTCTCCCCAGCGCGCGCCGTCTCGCGCGCATACGCTCGCGCCGCACTCCCTCTTCCTCGCGCGGTCCCTCTCGCCATCGCCGCACCTCCTGCCCCCCCAACTCTCGCCGTGCCGCTGGCCCCCATCGCTTGGCCATCGCCTGCGCGCCGGTACGCGCCCTCGTCGCCCTCGTCGCCCTCGTCGCCCTCGTCGTTCGCCTCGCCCTCGCCGCTGCGCCTCGCCCTCTCCTCTCCGCCCCGTGTCGTGCCTGTGCGCCCGCATTGCGTACGCACGCGCTGTGTGGCTGTTCCGCCGTCGCATGCCGCCCCGCCCCCCTCTCGTGTCCCCGCGGCGCCCTTTACGCCGTGTCGTGCCCCTACGCCGTGTCGCGCCCCATCGCCACAACCCTCGCCGTCTGAGCCGCCGCCGCTCTGGCCTGCGCGCTCGCGTGCTGCCCCTGCGCCGCGCTCGCGAGCCGCCGCTGGCCCGAGCTGGCTGCGCGCCTGCTCACCACCCTACGCGCCCTGTCACCGGCGGCAGACGTGCGGTCTGGCAGCCCCACTGGGCGTGTCGCCGCTGCGCATGCCCTAGCAACGAGGAGGCACGCCCTCTTGCCGCCCCACCTACTATACCGTCGTCCGCGCCCCTCGTCGTTGCGCTGTGTGCCCTGGCAACGACGCAGGCGTGCCTCTCGCCGCCCCACAGGCTATATTTCCGCCCGTGCGCCCTCCGCCGCACTCTCCACCGCCTCCGCCGCACTCTCCACCGCCTCCGCCGCACTCTCCACCGCCTCCGCCGCCTTCACGCACCGTACGCGCGCTCCACGCGCCGTACGCGTGCTCCCCGCGCTCTCCGCCGCCTCATCACGCCCTCCGCCGCCCTCTCCACCCCTCCTCGCGCCCTACGCGCCCTCCTCAGGCCGTCCGTCCCCTTCCCGCCTTCTCCGCCGCCTTCTCCGCCGCCTTCTCCGCCGCCTCCGCCGCCTCCCCGCGCCGTACACGCCGTTGACGCGCCGTACACGCCGTTGACGCGCCGTACACGCCGTTGACGCGCCGTACACGCCGTTGACGCGCCGTACACGCCACGTCTTCGCGCCCGCCCCGCTATCTTTGCGCCGCGCCGCGCCGTCTCAACCCCCACGGCACCGTCTCGCGCCGCGCTACACCGTCTCGCGCCGTCTCGCGCATCGCCTCGCTGTCTCGCGAGTCACGCCCCGCCCGCCTCGCCGTCTTGCTTCCCACCGCGCCGTCTCACACCCTAGCGGCGCCGCTGCTCGCCTTCCTTCTCGCCGCTCGCCTGCCGCCGCCCCTGTGCCGCTGCATCGTGCCCGGTGGCGCCGTCTTGCAGCTCGTAAGCACACGCTCGCGCTGCCACCAAGCGCGCCCACACTGCCGTCTCGTGCCACACCCACTTCGCGCGCCGTTGGGTGGTCTGACGCCCCGCACCACTGGTCGCATGTGCGCCCGTGTCCGCCATCCTACATGCACCACGTGCCAGCCTGCAGTGGTCATCACGTCCGCCGCCGTCACCCCTGTCACGTCCGCCGCTGCCATCCGCAAAGTGGCAGCGCCTGCCGCCTCGCGCGAGCCCCGCGTGGGCCACCTCGCACACGCTGCGCCTGCG